>WNWK01003538.1:130000-135000 GCA_009830355.1 Cherax destructor
TGCTGGTAAATTGCTGCACAGCTTCGCTAGTGTATACGCAACAAGCTAAAATCCGAATCATACAGTATGGCATTGCCACCTAGTGCTTCAGCTGGTGAGAGAGCAAAGCGCCGCTCCTAGCGTATTGGTATGAAACTCTTGAACACGTGCGGACGACCTGCCACCCGTGGAAACGACTGGCGAATCAAGTTTGTCTCAGGGTGAGTCAGCTTCGCTAGCGCTCAGAGTTAGCAGTCTTGAGCAAACTAGGGAGCAGAGTGCCTTTGCAAAGGAGGGAATATGACAGAGAAGAGAGGAGACAATTTCGGCGTATTGGTGGTGATAATTTTAGTGTACAGAAGTGGGTGTCTCTGGTGCCTCGTTTCTCTGAATCAGAGCCTCGAGCCTATAGAGAAGGCTCTAGCGCTGTGATGGTCATACGAGCACTGCCTCATGAGCATTGTATAGTAAAGCACAGAGTCCACGGCTGGTTTGAGTGGTGAAGATTTCTCTGATTACAGCGTTGTGAAGGCAGCTGTGAGGGACATATCAGTGTATTTCTGTCAAATATAGACGAGAATTTAAGGTAAACAAGCGTCAGTCAGGACAGTCTCACATTGATTTCGTTCGACTACAATCCACGATCTTCACCAAGTAATTCATGCATGGTATAATATCGAAATGATGAAGAATTAGATATGTGCAATATCTGGGTAACTTTAATTGTAGACGTTTCGCGGTCCAGTGACTTTATCAATACAAGGAAATAATGTGAAGACTGTAGAACTATATACAAAAGATGAGGTAATCAGTCCCTCAGCACTGGAGTTGGTGAAGAGCACCATCGGTGCTCTTTACTGGTGTCAAAGCCTGGCGTGACAGCCTGGTATGACAGCCTGGTGTCATAGCCACGGACGACACGTACTGTGTTGGTTCTTGCGTTAATACACAGTATCCTTGACAGTCATGGGAGCGAAACATCAAGTCTTAGGCATCTCTGGCAGACAAGGAAGCGAAACTGTGACTGTCTCAGCCTGCCCTCTCACACACAAGCGTGGTGGGCTTAGCCTTTCTTGGCAGACAAGGATGGAGGGGGGAGCATCACGTGAATCTAGGAAGAAGAGATCATGGCAAGGATCCTGACGTCAGTAACTACAGGTCATCAACCTGGAGAGACATAGGGGGGAGTGATACATGGGGGGTGATACGCCTCCGTGAACAGCCTCTGTGGAAGGGGAGGGAGGGGGCTGGGGAAGAAAGGAATAGGGGAAGAACATAGGATAAAGGGGAGGAAGAGAAAAGATTGCTAGAAATACGTGGGAAAGACAGATTTAGAGGGGAAGAGGGATAGAGGGGGTGAGAGGGTGGCCGGGATGGATAGAGGGTAGGGGGACAGAGGGGAGGGAAAGGGTAATAACATGCTACAAGAGGTGCAAGAACCTGTAGTTTATGGGAGTAACAAGTTGATTGTTACAGTGACTAACAGTGACTGTTACTTTACTCTGTGGTACTTACAACTGCAACAGTGCCTGTTACGTTATTCTGTTGCACTTACGATTATAACTGACTGTTACGTTACTCTGTTGCACTGATTGTAACAGTGACTGTTACGTTACTCTCTTGCACTGATTGTAACAGTGACTGTTACGTTACTCTCTTGCACTGATTGTAACAGTGACTGTTACGTTACTCTCTTGCACTGAATGCAACAGTGACTGTTACGTTACTCTCTTGCACTGATTGTAACAGTGACTGCTACGTTACTCTCTTGCACTGATTGTAACAGTGACTGCTACGTTACTCTCTTGCACTGATTGTAACAGTGACTGCTACGTTACTCTCTTGCACTTACGACTATAACACTGGTTCCAGCCGTGTTTCTGATATCTTCTGATAAGATGTTGAATAGTCTGGGACCCAGGATGTTGATACAGTGTTCCCTTATTGTCCCCACCGCACCCCTGCTCCTCATTGGGTTTATTTTACATTTCCTCCCTTATCTCTCACTCCAGTATGTTGTTATGGCAGTGTGCAGATTTGGGACCAGGCCCTCGAGTATATATTATCATGTATCTCTCTCTCCTCCACTCCAGTGAGTACATGTTCAAGACTTAAAGGCGTTCCCAGTAATTTAGGTGCTTTACTGGCTCAATGTGAGCCGTAAACGTTCTCTATATTTGTTACAGCTCTGATATTTCTCCTGCTTTGAACGGGGCCGTCAGCACTGAGCAATACTAAATGAGGGAGCACTAGCGATTTGAAGAGTGTCACCATCGGCATTATTTCCCTGTCGTGATCTTTGTCTTGTTATGGTCTTTAAAAGAAAGGTCAGCTGACATAATTATTCCCAGGTCTTTTACGTGTTCCTTTCGTTCTATGTGGTGACCCTCTTGAGTTTTGTATATAGTGTTCCTTTTGAGTTCTTCATTTTTTCCATACCTAAGCAGCTGAAACTTATCACCATTGAACGTCATGTTGTTCTCCACTGCCCATTGGAAGACCCTGCTTATGTCCTCCTGTAATTTTTCAGTGTCCTCTACCGTAGTGACTTTCATGCTTATTTTAGTGTCAACTGCAAATGATGATACGAAAGTGTGCTGGGTGTTTTTACCTATGTCTGCTATGAGGATGAGAAACAGCAGAGGTGCCAGGACAGTACCTTGGGGTGCTGAGCTTTTGACCTCGCTGATGCTGGATCTTGCCCTGTTCACTACTACTTTTTGTGTTCTGTGTGTTAAGAACTCGAAAATCCATCTGTCCACCTTTCCCGTAATGCCTATGGCCCTCATTTTGTGCGCAATCACTCCATGATCGCATTTGTGAAACGCCTTTGCAAAATCTGTGTAAATCACATCTGCGTTTTGGTCGTCCTCCAACGCCTCCGTAATTCTGTCATAATGGTTCAGCAGCTGTGACAGACATGATCGTCCTGCCTGTTGCACTTACGACTGTAATATTGACTTACGTTACTCTGTTGCACTTACGACTGTAACAGTGACTGTTATGTTACTCTGTATCACTGACGGCTGAAACTGTGTTACGTTACTGTGACAATGTAACAGTGACTTACGTTACCCTGTGACAATAACAGTGACTGTTGCGTTACTCTGTGGCACTGACAATTATAACAGTTATAACGACTGTAACACAGCAGACGTAACAAGTAGCTTTTGTGGCTCCTGGTGCGGCTGGCTCTGGCTCTCTCTCTCTCTCTCTCTCTCTCTCTCTCTCTCACACACACACACACGAGCTCGACCCCTGCAACCACAATTAGGTGAGTACACACACACACACACACATACACACACACACACACACACACACACACACACACACACACACACACACACACACACACACACACACACATACCTGTTCATTATTATTAGTAGTATTAGTAGTAGTAGTAGAAGCAGTAGTCAATCAACTTCAATCCAACACTTGTATCTCCACCGCCAGTACCTGTCTCTCCACCGCCACTACCTGTCTCTCCACCACCAGTACCTGTCTCTCCACCGCCACTACCTGTCTCTCCACCACCAGTACCTGTCTCTCCACCACCAGTACCTGTCTCTCCACCGCCACTACCTGTCTCTCCACCACCAGTACCTGTCTCTCCACCGCCACTACCTGTCTCTCCACCACCAGTACCTGTCTCTCCACCGCCACTACCTGTCTCTCCACCACCAGTACCTGTCTCCCCACCACCAGTACCTGTCTCCCCATCACCAGTACCTGTCTCCTCATCACCAGTACCTGTCTCCCCACCACCAGTACCTGTCTCCCCACCACCAGTACCTGTCTCCCCACTACCAGTACCTGTCTCCCCACCACCAGTTCCTGTCTCTCTACCAACAACAATTGTCTCCCCACCACCACCAACACCTGTCTCCCACCACCACCAACACCTGTCTCCCACCACCACCAACACCTGTCTCCCACCACCACCAACACCTGTCTCCCACCACCACCAACACCTGTCTCCCACCACCACCAACACCTGTCTCCCACCACCACCAACACCTGTCTCCCACCACCACCAACACCTGTCTCCCACCACCACCAACACCTGTCTCCCCACCACCAGATCTCAGGTGGTGTCAACTTGTGTCAGCTAATCTCAGGTGGTGTCAACTGGTGTCATGTTGTTTCCGGTATAATCTGATGCCAGTAAAAGGCTCTTGATCTCAGGAACTAGAGCCGCCTTCCCCTAGCTCGGTTCAAACCTGATCACCCCTTAAGGGTTTAGCGCTCGCCACGACAATAATAAATAATAACAGTAATAATAATAATATCTTTTTTTTATAATCTGAGTATTTTCAGACCTAATGGCACTGGTCTTTGATCATTTTCCCTCAAGACCAGAAGGCCTACAGGAATGCTGTCAGGCGAGCATAATGTAAAGGCCTATCCCGGTATGGTAGAATAGGCCTATGGTGACTGGACTGACCATGGTTGAAAGGGTTGAGGTGGTAATACTGGCGAGTCTACACTCGCAGACCATAGACCAGTGACTTACCGTTAACTGCTGCTTGGTAGTAGTGGTGGTGGTGGTGGTGGTGGTGGTGGTGGTGGTGGTGGTAGTGGTGGTGGTGGGTAGTGGTGGTGGTGGTGGTGGTGGTGGGTTGTGAGTGGTGGTGGTGGGTAGGTGGTGGTGGTGGTGGTAGTGGTGGTGGTGGTAGTGGTGTGGTGGTGGTGGGTAGTGGTGGTGGTGGGTAGTGGTGGTGGTGGTGGGTAGTGGTGGTGGTGGGTAGTGGTGGTGGTTATGGGTAGTGGTGGTGGGTAGTGGTGGTGGTGGGTAGTGGTGGTAGTGGGTAGTGCTAGTGGTGGGTAGGGGTGGTAGTGGGTAGTGCTAGTGGTGGGTAGTGGGTGGTGGGGGTAGTGGGTGGTGGTAGTGGGTGGTGGTGGGTAGTGGTCTACACCAAGCTCTCACCACGGACAGGGCCGTGGGGGCGTTGATCCCCGAAAACCTCTCCAGGTATACTTTTCTGTTCCTAGCATATTAATGCATTTTCTAGAGA
>WNWK01003538.1:140000-164228 GCA_009830355.1 Cherax destructor
TGTGCGTCATCCTTACGCACAACTTTTCCACCATTGATTTCTATGTCTAAGATATTTTGAAAACTACGCATATAGTGCTTCAAAATTGCTGCTTTGCAGTTATAGTCCAGCTCTTGTCTCAAGGGAAGTAGAGGGGTTGATAAGACACATGTGCAACAGTAAGACACATGTGCAACAGTAAGACACATGTGCAACAGTAAGACATGTGCTAGCTCTTCTGTACTCGACTGAAGAAGCCTACTGTGTGGGCGAAAGTTTCAAAACACAGATATCTAACTGCTGTACATGTTTCTTATCAACCTGTCAGTATTGTATAATATTTTAATATTGAGGCGGCAGAGAGGTCCTTGGTGCACGACTCTCATAGAGACGACCTGTTGCTCTGTCTAGAGCTGTCAAGTCGGTCGTAGTGTATCGATTCTTTATTAAAGGTCTGCTCGGTGCTCGTGTGGGTTTACCACACTTGTCCGTAATATCTGCCATCTTTTTTGTCAAAATACTTGTTTTCTGTAGTCACACGGGCAGTACACTAGTACACTGCTGTAGTCACACGGGCAGTAGACTACTGTAGTCACACGGGCAGTACACTAGTACACTGCTGTAGTCACACGGGCAGTACACTAGTACACTGCTGTAGTCACACGGGCAGTAGACTACTGTAGTCACACGGGCAGTAGACTACTGTAGTCACACGGGCAGTACACTAGTACACTGCTGTAGTCACAAGGGCAGTAGACTACTGTAGTCACACGGGCAGTACACTACTGTAGTCACACGGGCAGTACACTAGTACACTGCTGTAGTCACAAGGGCAGTAGACTACTGTAGTCACACGGGCAGTACACAACTGTTAGTCACACGGGCAGTACACTACTGTTAGTCACACGGGAAGTACACTACTGTAGTCACACGGGAAGTACACTACTGTTAGTCACACGGGAAGTACACTACTGTTAGTCACACGGGAAGTACACTACTGTTAGTCACACGGGAAGTACACTACTGTTAGTCACACGGGAAGTACACTACTGTAGTCACACGGGAAGTACACTACTGTAGTCACAAGGGCAGTACACTACTGTAGTCACAGGGCAGTACACAACTGTTAGTCACACGGGAAGTACACTGCTGTAGTCACAAGGGCAGTACACTACTGTAGTCACACGGGCAGTACACAACTGTTAGTCACACGGGAAGTACACTACTGTAAGTCACACGGGAAGTACACTACTGTTAGTCACACGGGCAAGTACACACTGTTAGTCACACGGGAAGTACACTACTGTTAAGTCACACGGGAAGTACACTACTGTTAGTCACACGGGAAGTACACTACTGTTAGTCACACGGGAAGTACACTACTGTAGTCACACGGGAAGTACACTACTGTAGTCACACGGGAAGTACACTACTGTAGTCACAAGGGCAGTACACTACTGTAGTCCCAAGGGCAGTACACTACTGTTAGTCACACGGGCAGTACACTACTGTTAGTTACACGGCCAGTACACTGCTGTTAGTTACACGAGCAGTACACTGCTGTTAGTTACACGGCAGTACACTGCTGTTAGTTACACGGCCAGTACACTGCTGTTAGTTACACGGCCAGTACACTGCTGTTAGTTACACGAGCAGTACACTGCTGTTAGTTACACGGCCAGTACACTGCTGTTAGTTACACGAGCAGTACACTGCTGTTAGTTACACGAGCAGTACACTGCTGTTAGTTACACGGCCAGTACACTGCTGTTAGTTACACGAGCAGTACACTGCTGTTAGTTACACGGCCAGTACACTGCTGTTAGTTACACGAGCAGTACACTGCTGTTAGTCACACGAGCAGTACACTGCTGTTAGTTACACGAGCAGTACACTGCTGTTAGTTACACGGCCAGTACACTGCTGTTAGTTACACGAGCAGTACACTGCTGTTAGTTACACGAGCAATACACTGCTGTAGTCACACGGGTAGTACACTGCTGTTAGTCACACGGGTAGTACACTGCTGTAGTCACACGGGCAGTACACTGCTGTTAGTCACACGGGTAGTACACTGCTGTAGTCACACGGGCAGTACACTGCTGTTAGCCACACGGGTAGTACACTGCTGTAGTCACACGGGTAGTACACTGCTGTAGTCACACGGGCAGTACACTGCTGTTAGCCACACGGGTAGTACACTGCTGTAGTCACACGGGCAGTACACTGCTGTTAGCCACACGGGTAGTACACTGCTGTAGTCACACGGGTAGTACACTGCTGTTAGTCACACGGGCAGTACACTGCTGTTAGCCACACGGGTAGTACACTGCTGTAGTCACACGGGCAGTACACTGCTGTAGTCACACGGGCAGTACACTGCTGTTAGCCACACGGGTAGTACACTGCTGTAGTCACACGGGCTATAAGCATAGTTAGAAATAATTTAACCAAGGCGGAACAACTTAGACAAATCTAGATATAGATTTTATTGACAGTGGTCCAAGACTGTCTCCTGAAGGCCGAAGTTCGTATTGAATGGGAATTGTTCTAGCTGGGCCCTGGGCCAGGCTTGTCTGGTGTTTTCCTGGTCAACTAGGCTGTTACTGCCGACGGCCCGCTGGCCCTCATGTTCATCACAGCCTGGTTGATCTGGCACTTGTCAAGATCTCTTGAAAACTTCTACACTTGTCCCTGAAGTGTTTCGGATATCTTGTGACAGTGTTGAACAGTCTTGTACCACGGCTGTTGATACAGTGTTCTCTTATTGTGCCCACGGCGCCCGTTCTTTTACATTTTCTCCCATATTCCTTACTCCAGTGTTATGGCAGTACATACTTGGACTGCATCACAGCCTGGCTGATCCGGCACTTTGCCTCTAAATCCATTAAACATCATTGGGTTATGATAACCTGTGGCTGGCTCAGATTCAAGTGTGTTATACTCAAGACTCGCTGCTAGACAACCCAGAATCAGAATCAAAGCTTCAAGCTGAGACGTGTGTACATGGTTCAGTGTTTGCAGCACCTGGAGTGGAGTGTGTGATCTTCCGAGTGCGTGGAGTGTAACACTTAATAATAAATAAATTCCTTGCGCCCCCCTCCCTCCTCTCTCTCTCTCCCTCTCCGTCCCCTCTTTTGCTCTCTCTCACACACATTGATCTGCATCTTAACCATGTTGATTCCGGTTGTACAGGTGTTTGATTGATGCAGGTGAGTTGATTGAACGAACACACACACACAGGACCGGTGCTGTTTCTTGTATTTGTGAACGACATGACGGAAGGAATAGTCTCTGAAGTGTCCCTGTTTGCAGATGATGTGAAGTTGAAGCGAAGAATTCAATCGGACGAGGACCAGGCAGAACTACAAAGGGATCTGGACAGGCTGCAAGCCTGGTCCAGCAACTGGCTCCTGGAGTTCAACCCCAAGTGCAAAGTCATGAAGATTGGGGTTGGCAAAGAAAACAGCAGACGGAGTACAGTCTAGGGGGCCAGAGACAACAAATATCACTCAAGGAAAAGGATCTTGGGGTGAGTATAACACCGAGCACATCTCCTGAGGCTCACATCAACCAAATAACTGCTGCAGCATACGGGCGCCTAGCAAACCTAAGAACGGCATTCCGACATCTTAATAAGGAATCGTTCAGGACCCTGTACACCGTGTACGTTAGACCCATATTGGAGTATGCAGCACCAGTTTGGAACCCACACCTAGCCAAGCACGTAAGGAAACTAGAGAAAGTGCAAAGGTTTGTAACTAGACTGGTCCCGGAGCAAAGGGGTATGTCCTACGAGGAAATGTTAAGAGAAATCGACCTGACGACACTGGAGGACAGGAGAGATAGGGGGGATATGATAACGACATACAAAATACTGAGAGGAATCGACAAGATGGCCAGAGACAGGATGTTCCAGAGATGGGACACAGCAACAAGGGGTGACAGTTGGAAGTTGAAGACTCAGATGAATCACAGGGATGTTAGGAAGTATTTCTTCAGTCACACAGTGGTCAGGAAGTGGAATTGTCTGGGAAGTGATGTAGTGGAGGCAGGATCCATACATAGCTTTAAGAAGAGGTATGATAAAGCTCATGGAGCGGGAAGAGTGACTTAGTAGCAGCAAGCGAAGAGGCGGGGCCAGGAGCTGTGAATCGACCCCTGCAACCACAACTAGGTGAGTACACACACGGTGTAGCGTGCTGGGGAAGCCACTGAACTTAGTGTTTACACCACTGGTGAACAACCAACTGAGGAAACATTGGTTGTATTTGCAAATTTGAGAGCAAGAATGATTGATTATACGTTACCTCAAGAGGATTGGAAATGGCAGGGTGGGGGGGAGAGGAGAAGTGGGGGAGGGGAGGGAGAGAGGGGAAGTGGGTAGGAGAGAGAGACTGCTTGACAGAGTAGAGAACAGAGCAAGACGTTTCATCTCTCGCATGGACCCATCCTGGATAGATGTCATTTGAGGAGAGCCTTCACACAGGAGGGATGTGGGTGGCCTTACTGTTATGTACAAGGCCAACATTGTCAAAGTGCCACACTTGGCTCTACTTCGAAGACAGCGAGAAGCAAGCTTCTATACCACAAGACGGGCAGCAAGCAGCAACTTCACTCTGGCTGTACCCTTCTCCTGAACATCAGTTCATCTGAGATCATTTATCCCCAGGATGACTCGAGTCTGAAACACATTCGTACAGCATTATGATGTCAACGAGATAAAGTCAGTTGAAAATGCTGGCTCACAGATGGCTCACAGCTGGCTCACAGATGGCTCCAACTTCATCCTGTTCCCTACTTGTATGTTTCATACCAATAAAAATGTTTTCAAATGAGCTGGATGTAGGTAACAGCTCTTAGCTTGTCAATAAAGTTAGGTATCCCTAACCTAACCTTGTCAAACCCTGTGTAAAAGAGAGAGAGAGAGAGAGAGAGAGAGAGAGAGAGAGAGAGAGAAGGAGGGAAGGGGGGGGGAGAGGGAGTTGGAAGAGGGATGGGTTCCAATCACAACATAGTTAATGGTAATTATATATATATATATATATATATATATATATATATATATATATATATATATATAATTGTGTGTGTGTGTGTACTCACCTATTTGTGGTTATAGGGGTTGAGTCATAGCTCCTGGCCCCGCCCCTTCACTGATTGCTACTAAGTCCTCTCTATCCCTGCTCCATGAGCTTTATCAAACCTCGTCTTAAAACTATGTATGGTTCCTGCCTCCACTACGTCACTTTCTAGGCTATCCCACTTCCTGATAACTCTATGACTGAAGAAATACTTCCTAACATAGTAGTCTTCAACTTCCAACTGTGACCCCTTGTTTCTGTGTCCCATCTCTGGAACATCCTGTCTTTGTCCACCTTGTCAATTCCTCACATTATTTTATATGTCGTTATCATGTCTCCCCTAACCCTCCTGTCCTCCAGTGTCGTCAGGCCGATTTCCCTTTAGCTTTCTTCGTAGGACAATCCCCTTAGCTCTGGAACTAGTCTAGTTGCAAACCTTTGCACTTTCTCTAATTTCTTGACGCGCTTGACCAGGTGTGGGTTCCAAACTGGTGCTGCGTACTCCAATATTGGCCTGACGTATATGGTGTACACAGTCTTGAACGATTCCTTACTGAGGTATCGGAACGCCCTTATGCTGCAGCAGTTATCTGACTGATGTGTGCCTCAGATGTGCTCAGTATTATACTCACCCCAAGAACTTTTTCCTTGAGTGAGGTTTGCAGTCTTTGGCCACCTAGACTATACTCTATCTGCGGTCTTCTTTGCCCTCCCCCGATCTTCATGACTTTGCATTTGGCGGGGTTAAATTCAAGGAGCCAGTTGCTGGACTAGGCTTGTAGCCTCTCCAGGTCTGTGTGTGTGTGTGTGTGTGTGTGTGTGTGTGTGTGTGTGTTGTGTGTGTGTGTGTTTAGAATTCGCAGAGTTTGTGAATATACAGTATCAGTAAAATAGGGGCATTCAGACACGGTACCATGCAGAGGAGTTACTGCTGTCTTCAAACACAAGTGTGAAACGGAAGCCTGTTAAATATTTTGCACTTTGGAGGGGTTGCTGACTTTGTTTTTTAACGTCTCATGAATACGTAAGATAACGGGAAAGTCTTGAAACCTCTTCCTCGCAATATTCTACCGTCTCATTTTTGTCGTTGTAGATTCCCAGTGGGTCTGAAGCGGCCTGGCCTGGGACCGAGAACTTAAAGGTATATCAAAGGTATATTAAAAATGATCAGTTGTCTTTGGGAAATAGAGGAAAAGTTATAATATATATATATATATATATATATATTAAAATATATATATATATATATATATATATATATATATATATATATATATATATATCACAAACATTATAAAAAATGTTATTTTTATATGCATTTTTTGCAGTGTGTGATATTGTGGGAGGGCAGTGTGTTGTGGAGGATCACAATAGACGAATGCTAATGCCAATCTGGGACACGTTCAGCTTACAATGGTTCAGTAGCCGTACTGGCGGGTTTTTGCCCAGATCTGCGGCCGACACATAGGCCTCTTTCTCCTCCAGCACTCTGAATGCGTCTACGTGAATACACACACACATACACGTGTGTGTGTGTGTGTGTGTGTGTGTTCAGAGTGCTGGAGGAGAAAGAGGCCTATGTGTAGGACACACTAGTGTCCTACACATACACGTGTAGGACACTAGTGTGTCTTACACGAGAGATAATTAAAATAGAATGAAAAGAAGAGAGGACAGCAGCAGAAGCGGGAGTGAAGAACAAGGCGAGAACCAACACAGAAAGTCTGGTGAACAAGGTTACTATATGAACAAGTTGGTGAACAGTTCCTGCCAGTGGGATCTGATCCAGCCAAAGTTGTGATCCGAGCCTCGTTAAGTTATGATCCAGAGTATGGAAGAGTTACGATCCTTTCCTTATAATGGAGAAGAGACTCAGTACTCTCTCTCTCTCTCTCTCTCTCTCTCTACATAATATTGTTTACGGTTGTTGGGAATTTTATTGAAAATCGATCTCATGTGTTGTCATTTGTTTTGCCTTTTATTTGTAGTTTATATATATATATATATATATATATATATATATATATATATATATATATATATATATATATATATATATATATTAATTTTTGTTTAATTCATCAGCCGTTTCCCCATACACACATAATTTGTAAATGGTCTGACTTGGACCGTTTACAAGTCACTTCGTAAAAGGTCCAAGGCGGACCGAAACATCGCCATAAGCTTCTCTGTGTGCGGGTTATTTGTGTATTGTTCCAGTCACGGTATTGTGCCTCTATGTTCATTACTGGTCTATACTAGGTAGGTCTGTCTCGAACCCAAACCCTTCTCACTCATATAGTTATCTAACATATTTATGATACTATCCAAGATAGATTGTTCCACTCGTCTACAACTATTTCTAAGTCTGAATCCATTGTTTTGCGTTATTTCATGGTTGGATATCATCAGCACCCTTTAGCCACTAGGCCCCGTGGCCTAGTGGCTAAAGTTCTAGCTTCACACGGCGATTGTCCGTGTTCGATTCCCGGCGACGGTAGAAACATTCGGCGTGTTTCCTTACACCGGTTGTCTATGTTCCCCATCAGTAAAATGGGTACCTGGGTGTTAGTCGACTGGTGTGGGTCGCATCCTGGGACAAAACTGACCTAATTTGCCCGAGATGCTGAGCATAACAAGTGACTTTCTATATAGTAGTATGTCATTGATGTCAGCTAGGCCTGTATACCTTGTACATGTACTTGTAGAAATATATATTATATTATATTGTTATTTATTTATACAAGTCATAAACTTGTACATTTAATCATCTCTCTCCTCATTCTACGTCTTTCAAGAGAGTGAAGGTTCATGGTTCTCAGTCTATCTTCCCGTGAACGGTTCCTTATAAAAGTGGATTAATTTTGTCATCCTTCTCTGTATATTGTTTAATGCAATGGTCCTCAACCTTCCTACATCATCACACATGTGATGGTCAGATGTGTGATGATGGCCATACGGTGTTGTGGACACTGTGCAGTGTGGAACCTACATAAAAGTGAACTTATAATTTCATGTGAAAGCCGCATCCATTTCCTAGAAGGGCCACATGCGGCCCGCAGGTCGCAGGTTAGGGACGTCTGCTCTAATGCGTTTATAGCCATTCTCTAGTATAAATCTAGATATACTCCTGTTAGCCCTTTTGGGACCTAGTTCCTAGACCTTTTGTGTATCTATATGCTCTTGCGCATATGGATATAATGAGCACAATGAACTAGCCACTTCTGTGGCAAAATCTAGTATGGATACCAGAAATGTACTCACCTAATTGTGGTTGCAGGGGTCGAGGCTCAGCTCCTGGCCCCGTATGTACTGCATAATCTAAGTGAGTCATTATGATGCCTTCAGCTGTACCATGTCTGGATTACCATTGTTTATACTTGTTGATGTAAGTCCAGGCAATGTTACAAGAACCGACAAGTTAATAAATGAGACACTTGAGTAACATTTGAATATCTTCATTCCGGCATGGAAGGTGAGTTTGGGGTAATCAGTCCCACACATCGACTCCAGGCTGAGGGACTGATTACCTCAAACTCCTCCCTCATTTTCCATCTTTCTCTGCTTTGGACTGAAGAAGCCAGTGTGTGGCGAAACCTTTCCAGAATAAAAATACCCAAAGGCTACAAAAGTGTGTCATTTCTCACACTTAAGACCTTGTCGCCCTGGGTTCAAATTTCTGCTTACCATTACTCCCAAATGTTTTTTCCTATTCTTTATGATAAAATTCTACATTATTTAGTTTACGAATGTAGCCACGCACACTGACCGGCATCTGGCACTCCACCTACTACATCATATTTGTCAAAATCTCTGTACTTCAATAGCATCGCCGTCTGAATTTATCTGTCTGTTTATTTTTGTGTCACCAGCGAATTTACTTATTCTTTACTATTTCTTACCACATGAAGGTTATTAATGTAGATCTCACACAATAATGAGTTTAAAACTGATCCTTCCCTTAGTTTGTAATTAATCGTAAAACTGATAAAAGACGGAAATAAAACCTAGATTTGGCCTTATTGTATTAGTTTTCTCTCTCTCTCTCTCTCTATATATATATATATATATATATATATATATATATATATGTTGTGCCGAATAGGTAAAATTGGACACTTAGCAAGAACTCGTTTAAAATTAAGTCTTTTCTAAAATTTTCTCTTATACATTTAAAAATATATTTTTTCATTTACGTAAAAATTAATAATTTTGTACCAAAAGAACTTTAGAAAACTTACATAACCTTATTATAACAATCGCAATTTAATTTAGCCCAATGCAACTAAATATATTTAAGATAAGTTTCCAATAATTTAATAATAAACAAACACAATGAAATATTTTTTTTTAGGTTCAGAATGGTTTTTCGGAATTATTGCATACACAAATTTTCGCTTGCCTTATACGCCAAGAAGAGCGTTGCTATTTAAGCCAAAATCGCAAGTTTTACCTATTCGGGACGACATATATATATATATATATATATATATATATATATATATATATATATATATATATACTTAATTTCTTTAAATAATTTTTATCATCAAATTAAAATATTTCTTACAAAGAAATTATACGTAAGACTTATTACTGTTAGAAAACGTAGCTTCAACATAGTATATATAGCTGCAATACTGATATAGCTCCAACACATATATAGCTGCAACACAGATATAGCTGCAACACAGATATAGCTGCAACACAGATATAGCTGCAACACAGATATAGCTGCAACACAGATATAGCTGCAACACTGATATAGCTGCAACACAGATATAGCTGCAACACTGATATAGCTGCAACACTGATATAGCTGCAACACAGATATAGCTGCAACACAGATATAGCTGCAACACAGATATAGCTGCAACACAGATATAGCTGCAACACAGATATAGCTGCAACACAGATATAGCTGCAACACAGATATAGCTGCAACACAGATATAGCTGCAACACAGATATAGCTGCAACACAGATATAGCTGCAACACAGATATAGCTGCAACACAGATATAGCTGCAACACAGATATAGCTGCAACACAGATATAGCTGCAACACAGATATAGCTGCAACACAGCCGCCACATAAACAATAATGCAGTTAAAAATTCGGAAACTATGTGCTGGCAAGACTGGCAGAATATAAATAGGCAGTTATAGCCTATATTACTGTAGTCTCTAATAACGGCTAACTATGCAGCGAGTGTCTTAGAAAATTTACTGCTATTATTACTGAAGAGTACTGTAGCTCAGGTTCCTCGGATCAAGAGCCCTTCAGCAGCATCAAGGTACACTCCTCTCCCCTCTCCTTCAAGGGAATATCCGCGAACCATAAACGTAGTATATTAATCTGCCTTTAGTCTTTCTTCATTGCGTTCGCTCAATGAGGCAATTAAAATTATTTTCATGTGTATTACTTTATGAAAAGACCGAAATGAAGCATATAATTATTTAAAATTCTTTATTTCAATAATATATATATATATATATATATATATATATATATATATATATATATATATATATATATATATATATATATATATATATATATATATTATATTAATAAAGTCCAATTCGGATACCACAGTTTTATTTCCGCTTAAGATAATAAAGAAATGAGTTGGGTTTATTTAATGAATTAAAAATTATATACCGTCACTGACACACACCCCTGTGTACATACACACTGGGAAGTGTTTTTCTCTGTGTACACTGACAATATACTTTGTTCCCCCTTTTTTTAGGGATTAGTGGTCTTGAATATAAGTGTAAGTCATAACACGACCTTAAATACAGTCAAAAGGGTTTAAGACTGGCTTTAAAACTAGCGAAGTAGGCCCACGGATTTAAAATTAACTAGACCCCCATGTGCAGTCGACAGGCTTTAAAACAGACTAGGTTAGAAAAAAGCGGTTCATGAGCGCCTAGTGCTAACAGTGCCAAACTTATAATTTATATCTAGATTTTGATTTCTTCTCCAGATCACTGCATTCACAAAACACAATAAACAGAAAGCCAATACAATACACAGCATTAGACTCTGAGGTCCCACGATTTATGAGAAAAGTAAATTTCATGTATTTTTAGTCTTAATATAAATACATATAACTAATAATATATATATATATATATATATATATATATATATATATATATATATATATATATATATATATATATATATATGCGCAATAATCGCAAACGAGCGATAACAGATGCAAAAAGAGAATTGAATGGCATCTCTATATCAATAAATATTAAAATATAAATGTCAACACGTGAGAGAACTTGAACTATGGATTAAAATTAGAAAATATTAGATTTAGAAAATAATTTGTTGAGCCTAGGTTCAGAAATATGTTCAGAGAGGAACGAGGTCTTTACTGGCCTCTTTGGTGTAAATACCATGGAGAGTTTTGAGCACGAGGTGGAGACACAGGGTGGAGACACGAGGTGGAGACACAGGGTGGAGACATAAGGCGGAGACATAGGGTGGAAACAGGGTGGAGACAGAGGAGTGAGACTCAATGTGTATAAATAGCAAGAGCCTCGTGTTACCTGTTCTTCATTTCCCCATGTTTTACCACTGGTCGTGTCCCCACCAAGGTAGGGGAATTCATCCACCCTCTCCCTTACCTCTAAAAAAAAAACACATTCACCATCATTCATTGAATAGCTGTCTTGCCAGAAGTGCGCGGACATCACAATTGAAATGACCCTCTGAATTCCATCATCCCCCGCCCACTATACGAGTATATTATAAACTATATCACCCACCCCCCGCCCCACCCCGGTTCGAATCCCCTTCATGTGTTCAATACGGATTTCTGAATAATATTAATACAGTTTTCATCATATTTCTGTGCTCAAGTTCCCTTGGTATATTTCCGAATATATTTGTATATGCTATATATTTTTATATTATTTATATACGATACATACATACATACACCCATATTATATACGCTACATACACACACAATAATTATATATGTCGTGCCGAATAGGTAAAACTTGCTATTTTGGCTTAAATAGCAACACTCTTCTTGCCGAATAAAACAAGCGAAAATTTGTGTGCACAATTTCGCAGAAATCATTCTGAACCTAACGAAAAAAAATATTTCATAGTGTTTGTTTATTATGTTATTGTAAACTTATCTAAAATATATTTAGTTGGATTATATATATATATATATATATATATATATATATATATATATATATATATATATATATATATATATATATTTCAACAAGTTGGCCGTCTCCCACCGAGGCAGGGTGACCCAAAAAAAGAAAGAAAATCCTTAAAAAGAAAATACTTTCATCATTCAACACTCACTTCACTGTCTTCGCAGAGGAACTCAGATACGACAGTATATATAATATATATAATATATATATATAATATATATATATAATATATATATAATATATATATAATATATATATATAATATATATATAATATATATATATATAATATATATATATAATATATATATATAATATATATATATATATATATATATATAATATATATATATATATATATATATATATAATATATTTAATCTTTTAAAACTTGTGTACCATATTATGTAATAAAATATACCTATTGGTAAAAAAAAATGATGGGGTTGTAGGAAAACTATAATATTCAAATGCTTCAGGAAGAAATCTAAATATTTTTCCTTGAAGTCTTGTTATCCACTTTTCCGAGGTTATAAGAACATAAGAAAGAAGGAACACTGCAGCAGGCCTACTGGCCCATGCAAGGCAGGTCCAAGTCTCCCACCGGCTTAAGCCAATGCCCCGACCCAGCCAGGTCATGTTACATTCACTTAAGGAAGGAGCACGGCATCTGACCTAGTAGCACAAGCTAGTCAGGTCCAACTCACACCCACCCGCACCCACTCATATATTTATCTAGCCTATTTTTAAAACTACACAACGTTTTAGCTTCTATAACTGTACTCGGGAGTTTGTTCCACTCATCGACAACTCTATTACCAAACCAATGCTTCCTATATCCCTCCTGAATCTGAATTTATCCAACTTAAAGCCATTGCTGCGAGTCCTCAATTATAATTATATATATATAATGTATATATATATATATATATATATATATATATATATATATATATATATATATATATATATATATATATATATATATAGCAAGACAACCACTATAAAAAAATAGAGGAATTCCAAGCGCTTTCGTGACTACTCACATTATCATATATATATATATATATATATATATATATATTAGGAAGGAAAGAGTTGGACAGAAATTTAAAATATATTTGTGTATATAAAATTGTATTTTAAAAAATAAAAGAGTGAACATAATACTGTCTGGCACAGTGTTGAAACAAGTTATTTCTTAAGTTCCTGGTGCAGTTGTCACCTGGTTTTGCAACTAACCCAGAATATCCAGAGAAAACTTTAAACGATAATTTCGGTCCTAGACGAAGATTTTTTTTCGAATTTTAACCCCCTAAGGGTTAGCAACCCATGATAACCCCAAAGAAATCCAGTCATTCTGGCTTATTTCCACCGGGAATCCTTGATCCTCTTCCCCAAGATGCGACCCACACCAAACAGCTAACACCCAGGTACCTACTCACTGCTAGCTCAACAACATTAAATGTTAGTACCTCATTAACTCTTCCAAATTACGTAAGGGAAATATGGGAAATTATCTATCATTTGTTTAGAAATAATAAACATATGATCTAAGGTGTTAAACATTATACTATATATATATATATATATATATATATATATATATATATATATATATATATATATATATATATATATATATATATATATATATATATATATATATATATAGTGTTAGGTTGGTTAGTTTAAAAGTTGTATTGTCATTATTCTCGTCACCCTCATGGTGTGGGCTACGGAGACAGACTTACACATGAGGCACATGCTACATCATGTGCTATATAGCATACTAACACCTTAGTTTAACTCACATGACCACATATCTAGTAATGTTGCAGGGGGGCCTGCATGCAGGTCAGCAGGGGTGCAGGCAGCCCCTGCACTGGTTCCTGGCTGCCCGGCCTGTACGAGGCTTCAGGCACCAGCCTTCAGCCGCGGGAGGAGCCAGCAGGAGACTTCAGAGGTGTGAAGGAGGCTTCAGGAGGCGGTGGGGGGAAGGAGGGGGAAGGGCAGGAGAGTGGCGGGGGTAGCCTGCACACTGCTGCTGCTCCTGCTGCAGGCGGACACCCCCTGCAGGTGCTGCTGCTGTTACCTTGTCATACCACCAGGCGACCTCACGACGCCGTCCTCTGCTGGTGCGCCCTTGCGCTCACCAGCATCACCAACCGCGCCGCAACACTGCAACAAGATATCACACAATTCTTTGCAACCGGCGCGGTTGCGGTCGGCTCGTCTAGGCTTACGAGGCTGACTGAGCCTAGAGCGGCGGGTCTGCCTGGCAGGCCGCAGGCCCACACGGCGCACCCCCTCCCCCTCTCCCCTCCACCACCACCGCACGCACACACCCACTGCCAGCTCCCCCTTTCCCCTTCCTTCCCCTTGCCCCCACCCCCTATGCAACACCACTACATTACCCACCTATAAACATTTAATCCGTGTGTTGTAGTAGCATTTGCAGCTGCAATAATGTGGCTGCCACACCCCCCCACCGTGGCAGCGTTATAACACCGTGGTAGCACCGTGGTAGCACCGTGGTAGCACCGTGGTAGCACCGTGGTAGCACCGCTACTGCCGACACTCGCACATGAGAGCTGCGGCGGCGCACACTACACAGTACACAACTTTCCACTTGTTACCCGGCTACACGCACTTCAACATTAACCCTTGCTGTGGCGCTGGGCCTACACCAACCCTTCACTGCCGCCGTCACTGTCAACGTCACTGCCGTAGGCCAATGGTAGGCGGAGCTCCCGTAGCCCCGAAGCTGATTGGCGCAACCGCGCGTGACGTCACCGAGGGCCTTGCACAACCAACGTTGTGTTTAGCAGCCAATGAATGGCGAGCCGGGATAGGGCGCGCGCTGATTGGTCCCTTCACGGACTGACGTCACTTACCTATGAGGGGATGATGCAACGGAGCGCTTAGCCAATCAGAGAGCACGGATGGTTAGCTAAGGACACACGCACACACACAAACGGGGCCAGGAGCTATGACTCGACCCCTGCAAACAAAAATGAGTACACTCATACACACACGCGCCTTGCACGGCATTTAAATTGCAGCACTGGTTTATAAAATGTAGTTTAGAAAGTGTTGTAGGTGTGAGTGTTGTAGGTGTGAGTGTTGGAGGTGTGAATACTGGAGGTGTGTGTTGGAGGTGTGAATGTTGTAAGTGTGAATGCTGGAGGTGTGAGTGTTGTAGGTGTGAGTGTTGTAGGTGTGAGTGTTGGAGGTGTGAGTGTTGTAGGTGTGAGTGTTGGAGGTGTGAGTGTTGTAGGTGTGAGTGTTGTAGATGTGAATGCTGGAGGTGTGAGTGTTGTAGGTGTGAGTGTTGTAGATGTGAGTGTTGTAGGTGTGAGTGTTTGAGGTGTGAGCATTGGAGGTGTGAGCGTTGGAGTTGAGTGTTGGAGGTGTGAATGTTGGTGGTGTGAGTGCTGGAGGTGTGAGTGTTATAGGCGTGTTGAAAATGTGAGTGTTGGAGGTGTGCGTGTTGTAGGTGTGAGTATTGTAGGTGTGAGTATTGTAGGTGTGAGCGTTGGAGGTGTGAGTGTTGTAGGTGTGTTTCAGGAAGGTTGTGGATGGTGCTAGGGAGGTGTTCCTCCGGCCTACCTCCGGCCTACCCCCGGCCTACCACAGGTCTACCCCCGGCCTACCCACTCAGCTATTTAAACCCTTTGGTGGCGCGGACCCCCAGCGCTTCTACCACCAGTTAGGCCTATGCTACCCAGTCTCCACCCAGTGTACCGTCATGTACCTCCGTCTAGGTGCACCACCGCCCAGTGTACCGTCATGTACCTCTGTCTAGGTGCACCACCGCCCAGTGTACCGTCATGTACCTCTGTCTAGGAGAACCACCGCCCAGTGTACCGTCATGTACCTACGTCTAGGAGCACCACCGCCCAGTGTACCGTCATGTACCTCTGTCTAGGAGCACCATCGCCCAGTGTACCGTCATGTACCTCCGTCTAGGTGCACCACCGCCCAGTGTACCGTCATGTACCTACGTCTAGGTGCACCACCGCCCAGTGTACCGTCATGTACCTACGTCTAGGTGCACCACCGCCCAGTGTACCGTCATGTACATCCGTCTAGGAGCACCACCGCCCAGTGTACCGTCATGTACCTCCGTCTAGGAGCACCACCGCCAGTGTACCGTCATGTACCTCCGTCTAGGAGCACCACCGCCCAGTGTACCGTCATGTACCTCCGTCTAGGTGCACCACCGCCCAGTGTACCGTCATGTACCTCTGTCTAGGTGCACCACCGCCCAGTGTACCGTCATGTACCTACGTCTAGGAGCACCACCGCCCAGTATACCGTCATGTACCTCTGTCTAGGAGCACCATCGCCCAGTGTACCGTCATGTACCTCCGTCTAGGTGCACCACCGCCCAGTGTACCGTCATGTACCTACGTCTAGGTGCACCACCGCCCAGTGTACCGTCATGTACCTACGTCTAGGAGCACCACCGCCCAGTGTACCGTCAAGTACCTCTGTCTAGGAGCACCATCGCCCAGTGTACCGTCATGTACCTCTGTCTAGGAGCACCACCGCCCAATGTACCGTCATGTACCTCCAACTAGGTGCACGACCGTCATGTGTACCGTCATGTACCGTGTACCACACTGTGGTACACTTTATGAACAAGTTTGGAACGCGAATAATGTAGGCTAAACTATTATTATCTTTATTACCGTTATTATTATTAATTATTATTATTATTTATTATTATTATTATTATTATTATTATTTTTTTTTTTCAACAAGTCGGCCGTCTCCCACCGAGGCAGGGTGACCCAAAAAGAAAGAAAATCCCCAAAAAGAAAATACTTTCATCATCATTCAACACTTTCACCACACTCATACATAATCACTGTCTTTGCAGAGGAGTTCAGATACGACAGCTGAGAAAAGTCCCTCCCAGCTGTCACTATCTCAGACCCCTCCTTTAAAGTGCAGGCATTGTACTTCCCATTTCCAGGACTCAAGTCCAATTAAATCAATTAACTGGTTTCCCTGAATCCCTTCACAAAATGTTACCCTGCTCACACTCCAACAGATCGTCATGTCCCAAAACCATTCGTCTCCATTCACTCCTATCTAACACGCTCACACATGCTTGCTGGAAGTCCAAGCCCCTCGCCCACAAAACCTCC
The DNA here is from genome assembly GCA_009830355.1 of Cherax destructor. Taxonomy (NCBI): domain Eukaryota; kingdom Metazoa; phylum Arthropoda; class Malacostraca; order Decapoda; family Parastacidae; genus Cherax; species Cherax destructor. The sequence goes on from WNWK01003538.1 coordinate 157,426, forward strand.
TTTACCCCTTCCCTCCAACCTTTTCTAGGACGACCCCTACCCCGCCTTCCTTCCCTACAGATTTATACGCTCTCCAAGTCATTCTACTTTGATCCATTTTCTCTAAATGACCAAACCACCTCAACAACCCTCTTCAGCCCTCTGACAAATACTTTTAGTAACTCCACACCTTCTCCTAATTTCCACATTCCGAATTTTCTGCATAATATTTACACCACACATTGCCCTTAGACAGGACATCTCCACTGCCTCCAGCCTCCTCCTCGCTGCAGCATTTGCAACCCATGCTTCACACCCATATAAGAGTGTTGGTACCACTATACTTTCGTACATTCCCTTCTTTGCCTCCATGGATAACGTTTTTGTCTCCACAGATACCTCAACGCACCACTCACCTTTTTCCTTCATCAATTCTATGGTTAACCTCATCCTTCATAAACCCATCCGCTGACACGTCAACTCCCAAATATCTGAAAACATTTACTTCTTCCATAATCCCTCTCTCCAATGTGATATCCAATTTTCTTTATTTAAATCGTTTGATACCCTCATCACCTTACTCTTATCTATGTTCACTTTTAACTTTCTACCTTTACACACTCTCCCAAACTCGTCCACTAACCTTTGCAACTTTTCTTTAGAATCTCCCATAAGCACAGTATCATCAGCAAAAAGTAACTGTGTCAACTCCCATTTGCATTTAATTCTCCATAATTTAATCCCACCCCTCTCCCCAACACCCTAGCATTTACTTCTTTTACAACCCCATCTATAAATATATTAAACAACCATGGTGACATTACACATCCTGTCTAAGACCTACTTTTACCGGGAAGTAATCTCCCTCTCTCCTACACACCCTAACCTGAGCCTCACTATCCTCATAAAAACTCTTTACAGCCTTCAGTAACTTACTACCTATTCCATACACTTGCAACATTTGCCACATTGCTCCCCTATCCACTCTATCATATGCCTTTTCTAAATCCATAAATGCAATAAAAACTTCTCTACCTTTATCTAAGTACTGTTCACATATATGCTTCACTGTAAACACTTGATCTACACATCCCCTACCCACTCTAAAGCCTCCTTGCTCATCTGCAATCCTACTCTCTGTCTTACCTCTAATTCTTTCAATAATAACCCTGCCATACACTTTACCTGGTATACTCAGTAAACTTATTCCCCTATAATTTTTACACTCTCTTTTATCCCCCTTCCCTTTATATAAAGGAACTATACATGCTCTCTGCCAATCCCTAGGTACCTTCCCCTCTTTCATACATTTATTAAACAAAAATACCAACCACTCCAGCACTATATATCCCCCCGCTTTTAACATTTCTGTCATGATTCCGTCAATTCCAGCTGCTTTACCCCCTTTCATTCTACGTAATGCCTCACGCACCTCCACCACACTCACATCCTGCTCTTCTTCACTCCTAAACGATGTTGTACCTCCCTGGCCAGTACATGAAATTACCGCCCCCCTTTTTCATCGACATTTAAAAGTTCCTCAAAATATTCCCGCCATCTACCCAATACCTCCAGCTCCCCATCTACTAACCCCCCTACTCTGTTTTTAACTGACAAATCCATTCGTTCCCTAGGCTTTCTTACCTTGTTTATCTCACTCCAAAATTTTTCTAGTTTTCAGCAAAATTTCTTGACAGAGCCTCTCCCATTCTTTCATCCGCTCTTCTTTTGCACTCTCTCACCACTCTCTTCACCTTTCTTTTACTCTCCATATACTCTGCTCTTCTATTAACACTTCTGTTTTGTAAAAACCTCTCATAAGCTACCTTTTTCTCTTTTATCACACCCTTTACTTCTTCATTCCACCACTCACTCCTCTTTCCTCCTGCACCCACCCTCCTATAGCCACAAACTTCTGCCCCACATTCTAATACTGCATTTTTAAAACTATCCCAACTCTCTTCAACCCCCACTACTCCTACTTGCACTAGCCCACCTTTCTGCCAATAGTTGCTTATATCTCACCTAACTTCCTCCTCCCTTAGTTTATACACTTTTACCTCTCTCTTACTTGCTGTTGCCATTTTCTTTTTGTCCCATCTACCTTTTACTCTAACTGTAGCTACAACCAAATAATGATCTGATATATCCGTTGCCCCTCTATAAACATGTACATCCTGAAGCCTACTCATCAACCTTTTATCCACCAATACATAATCCAACAAACTACTTTCCTTACGTGCTATATCATACCTTGTATATTTATTTATCCTCTTTTTCATAAAATATGTATTACTTATTACCAAACCTCTTTCTACACATAGCTCAATTAATGGTTCCCCATTTACATTTACCCTGGCACCCCAAATTTACCTACTACTCCATCCACAACATTTTTACCCACTTTAGCATTAAGATCCCCAACCACAATTACTCTCTCACTTGGTTCAAAACTCCCCACACACTCGCTCAACATTTCCCAAAATCTCTCTCTCTCCTCTACACTTCTCTCTTCTCCAGGTGCATAAACACTTACTATAACCCACTTTTCACATCCAACCTTTATTTTACTCCACATAATCCTTGAATTTATACATTTATATTCCTTCTTTACCTGCCATAACTGATTATTCAACATTTTTGCCACTCCTTCTTTAGCTCTAACTCTATTTGAAACCCCTGATCTAATCCCATTTATTTCTCCCCACTGAAACTCTCCTACCCCCTTCAGCTTTGTCTCACTTAAAGCCAGGACATCCAGCTTCTTTTCATTCATAACATCTACAATCATCTCTTTCTTATCATTTGCACAACATCTACGCACATTCAAACATCCCACTTTGACGGTTTTCTTCTTCTTTTTAGTAAGCTATACAGGAAAAGGGGTTACTAGCCCATTGTTCCCGGCATTTTAGTTGACTTTTACAACACGCATGGCTTACGGAGGAAAGATTCTTATTCCACTTCCCCATGGATATTAAAGGGAAAAGCAATAAGAACAAGAACTATTAAGATAAAATCAAAGAAAACTCAGATGAGTGTGTATACATAAACGTGTACATGTTTGCGTAGTGTGACCTAAGTGTAAGTAGAAGTAACAAGACGTACCTGAAATCTTGCATGTTTATGAGACAGAAAAAAGACACCAGCAATCCTACCATCATGTAAAACAGTTTCAGGTTTCTGTTTCACAGTCACCTGGCAGGATGGTAGTACCTCCCTGAGTGGTTGCTGTCTACCAACCTACTACCTACTACTATTATTATTATTATTATTATATTCAAGGGAAGGGGTTTTACAGTGCATGGAGAATTCAGGTTTGATCCGAGGGAATGGAAAAAAGCTCCAGTTCTTTTGATCAAACTAAAGAAAGGGTGGCAGACATGAAGGATGGCAGACAGGAGTGATGGCAGACAGGAGGGATGGCAGACAGGAGGGACGGCAGACAGGAGGGTGGCAGACAGGAGGGTGGCAGACAGAAGGGATGGCAGACAGAAAGGATGGCAAACAGGAGGGATGACAGACAGGAGGGACGGCAGACAGGAGGGACGACAGACAGGAGGGTGGCAGACAGAAGGGATGGCAGACAGAAAGGATGGCAAACAGGAGGGATGACAGACAGGAGGGATGGCAGACAGGAGGGTGGCAGACAGGAGGGATGGTAGACAGGAAGGGATGGAAGACAGAAGGGACGGCAGACAGGAGGGATGACAGACAGGAGGGTGGCAGACAGAAGAGATGGCAGACATTAAGGGATGGCAGATAGAAGGGACGGCAGACAGGAGGGACGGCAGACAGGAGGGTGGCAGACAGGAGGGTGGCAGACAGGAGGGTGGCAGACAGGAGGGTGGCAGACAGGAGGGTGGCAGACAGGAGGGTGGCACACAGGAGGTATAACAGACAAAAGGGTGGCAGACAGGAGGGACGGCAGACAAGATGGACGGCAGACAAGAGGGACGGCAGACAAGAGGGATGGCAGACAAGAGGGATGGCAGACAGGAGAGATGGCAGACATTAAGGGATGGCAGACAGAAGGGACGGCAGACAGGAGGGATGGCAGATATGAGGGACGGCAGACAGGAGGGATGGCAGATATGAGGACGGCAGACAGGAGGGTGGCAGACAGGAGGGTGGCACACAGGAGGGACGGCAGACAGGAGGGACGGCAGACAGGAGGGATGGCAGACAGGAGGGATGGCAGACAGGAGAGACGGCAGACAGGAGAGACGGCAGACAGGAGGGATGGCAGACAGGAGGGATGGCAGACAGGAGGGATGGCAGACAGGAGAGACGGCAGACAGGAGAGACGGCAGACAGGAGGGATGGCAGACAGGAGGGACGGCAGACAGGAGGGACGGCAGACAGGAAGGACGGCAGACAGGAAGGACGGCAGACAGGAGGGACGGCAGACAGGAGGGACGGCAGACAGGAGGTATAGCAGATAAAAAGGGTGGCAGACAGGAGGGACGGCAGACAAGAGGGACGGCAGACAAGAGGGACGGCAGACAGGAGGGATGGCAGACAACCGCTGAACCTGTCGTTGACTATTTTTTGCTGCTTTCCTGCAGACTGTGCCATCACTACTGCTGGCACTGTCTTAGGCTCCGTCACTACTGCTGGCACTGTCTTAGGCTCCGTCACTACTGCTGGCACTGTCTTAGGCTCCGTCACTACTGCTGGCACTGTCTTAGGCTCCGTCACTACTGCTGGCACTGTCTTAGGCTCCGTCACTACTGCTGGCACTGTCTTAGGCTCCGTCACTACTGCTGGCACTGTCTTAGGCTCCGTCACTTCTTCTGGCACTGTCTTAGGCTCCGTCACTACTGATGGCACTGTCTTAGGCTCCGTCACTACTGATGGCACTGTCTTAGGCTCCGTCACTACTGATGGCACTGTCTTAAGCTCCGTCACTACTGATGGCACTGTCTTAGGCTCCGTCACTACTGATGGCACTGTCTTAGGCTCCGTCATTGCTTCTGGCACTGTCTTAGGCTCCGTCATTGCTTCTGGCACTGTCTTAGGCTCCGTCACTGGTGCTGGCATTGTTTTAGGCTCCGTCACTGGTGCTGGCATTGTTTTAGGCTCCGTCACTGTTGCTGGCAATGTCCTAAGCTCCGTTACTACTGCTGGCACTGTCTTAGGCTCCGTCACTGGTGCTGGCACTGTCTTAGGCTCCGTCACTACTGCTGGCACTGTCTTAGGCTCCGTCACTGCTGCTGGCACTGTCTTAGGCTCCGTCACTGCTGCTGGAACTGTCTTAAGCTCCGTCACTGCTGCTGGCACTGTCTTAGGCTCCGTCACTGCTGCTGGCACTGCCTTAGGCTTTATCACTGCTTCTGGCACTGCCTTAGGCACCGTCACTGCTGCTGGCACAGCCTTAGGCTCCGTCACTGCTGCTGGCACTGTCTTAGGCTCCGTCACTGCTGCTGGCACTGTCTTAGGCTCCGTCACTGATGCTGGCACTGTCTTAGGCTCCGTCACTGATGCTGGCACTGTCTTAGGCTCCGTCACTGTTGCTGGCATTGTCCTAAGCACCGTTACTACTGCTGGCACTGTCTTAGGCTCCGTCACTGGTGCTGGCACTGTCTTAGGCTCCGTCACTGGTGCTGGCACTGTCTTAGGCTCCGTCACTGCTGCTGGCACTGTCTTAGGCTCCGTCACTGCTGCTGGCACTGTCTTAGGCTCCGTCACTGCTGCTGGCACTGTCTTAGCTCCGTCACTGCTGCTGGCACTGTCTTAGGCTCCGTCACTGCTTCTGGCACTGCCTTAGGCTCTGTCACTGCTTCTGGCACTGCCTTAGGCACCGTCACTGCTGCTGGCACTGCCTTAGGCTCCGTCACTGCTGCTGGCACTGACTTAGGCTCCGTCACTGCTGCTGGCACTGTCTTGGGCTCCGTCACTGCTGCTGGCACTGTCGTAAGCTCCGTCACTGCTGCTGGCACTGTCGTAGGCTCCGTCACTGCTGCTGGCACTGTCTTAGGCTCCGTCACTGCTGCTGGCACTGTCTTAGGCTCCGTCACTGCTGCTGGCACTGTCTTAGGCTCCGTCACTGCTGCTGGCACTGTCTTAGGCTCCGTCACTGCTGCTGGCACTGTCTTAGGCTCCGTCACTGCTGCTGGCACTGTCTTAGGCTCCGTCACTGCTGCTGGCACTGTCTTAGGCTCCGTCACTGCTGCTGGCACTGTCTTAGGCTCCGTCACTGCTGCTGGCACTGTCTTAGGCTCCGTCACTGCTGCTGGCACTGTCTTAGGCTCCGTCACTGCTGCTGGCACTGTCTTAGGCTCCGTCACTGCTTCTGGCACTGCCTTAGGCTCTGTCACTGCTGCTGGCACTGCCTTAGGCTCCGTCACTGCTGCTGGCACTGTCTTAGGCTCCGTCACTGCTGCTGGCACTGTCTTAGGCTCCGTCACTGCTGCTGGCACTGTCTTAGGCTCCGTCACTGCTGCTGGCACTGTCTTAGGCTCCGTCACTGCTGCTGGCACTGTCGTAGGCTCCGTCACTGCTGCTGGCACTGTCGTAGGCTCCGTCACTGCTGCTGGCACTGTCTTAGGCTCCGTCACTGCTGCTGGCACTGTCTTAGGCTCCGTCACTGCTGCTGGCACTGTCTTAGGCTCCGTCACTGCTGCTGGCACTGTCTTAGGCTCCGTCCTGCTGCTGGCACTGTTTAGGGTCCGTCACCCGCTGGCACTGTCTTAGGCCCCTCACTGCTGCTAGCACTGTCTTAAACTCCGGCACTCTGCTGGCACTGTCTTAGGCTCCGTCACTCTGCTGGCACTGTCTTGGCTCCGTCACCTGCCAGTCAGGCTCCGTCACTGCTGTTGGCA